>QGSO01001047.1:0-37229 GCA_011037825.1 Carya cathayensis
ATTGTAAAATAAATCTAACGAATTATATGAATCTATGTCAATTTGTAATATTCTTTTTGTATAATTCCTCTTATATAGCACTCCAATCTACAAAATAGCTCGTTAGACATTAACGTCCATGCTCCTGCCACCCTCCATCGTTGCAACTTGTGATGTATTTTATATAAATATATATATATTAAAATTACAAACCAATTTACTGATATAATTTTTCTTTAAAGAAATCAAAATGCTATTACATGCATCCCCATTTTTTAACCCCAAAAATCTCGTGGAGGGAAATGCATACCCCGTTTGATTGCTCAGTACTTGAAGCCACCACTCACGGTCGTTGTTGCCCATTTGAAGATCTGCAGCCGTTGTTGCCCAGGTGGAAGACTCATCATTTTTTTTTTTGTTTTTTGTTTATTTTATTTTAAGAGTCGAGATCACATGTCCAATGGTGACCTCTACCCAAATTTATTAAAGCCCTTACTTATGGCTGAGGAATACCATGTAACAAAGAAATCAATTCCAAGCGTACTTATAAGACAAAAACTTCCCAAAATGAAACCAAACCCAACAAAACACCACCAGAAACCAACAAAACTCTCAACATCTAAGAATGCAACTAACACCTTGCGTGCCCTCGAATTGTAGGCAGCCCCATTTTATCTAGTCTGACGATACCCCGCAAGAGCCTAGGCAATGAATCATCCATACGATAAGTGCCCACCTAGCCTGCTTCACCTCTTCTCGCAAGGAAATCCACTACTTGATTACCTTATCGAAATTGATGAACTACTTGATAGGATAAACCTTCAAGCTCATGAAGTAGCTCATCACAGTAATCCCATAAATACCATAACGTACAACGACGAGCACTGAGCCATTCCACTATCACCTTTGAATCACATTCCAAAATAACTTGACTACCACCCAATTGCTTGCACATTTTCACGCCTTGTAAGAGGGCAACATCTCTGCCTCTGTGTTAGTTCCAACACCAAAATGTTCTGAAAATGCGCCAATTAGCACTCCTCGTTGATCACGCACCACTTCACCACCACCACCACACGTACTTGGGTTACCCCTACAACTACCATCAACATTTAGTTTCCACCACATAGCATGTGGCTTTTGACAACCTATGAGCTGAGCACCTTGACCAGGGTGACGACGAAATGGGATAGCCAATTCATGTAAGCATAGATCATCAATGGATCAAGTGCGCTGTTGTCATCGATCACTATAGCTCCCAGCCAGGTTCGGATAGATCTCCAAATGCCCACCACATTTTCTTGAATCCCTTCCATCCTTGCTCTACACCGTCTTCTTGATAGGCACCAAGTTAAAATGCTTGGTAGCAAACCAATAAGTATGCCCTTCTTCGTAGACTTCTTTGTGCATGAAAACCATGCTGTTACTCGATTCCACCAAGTTCCTGTATGCATACACAGGACACCCAAGGCTACCGCAGCCATCCTCCACACCTATTGAGCCACCTCACCCGTTGCCAAAACATGATCCAATGTTTCCATATGCAGCACCCTGCAGCAATCACATTTCGAGGCTAGATGAACCCCATGGTTACGAATTTGCTCATCAACTGAGAGACACCTAAACCTCACCCTCCACATGCACACCAAGAACTTCCTAGGCAGGTGTCTGTTCCAAATCCAATCCATCCAAGGGTACTGCTCTTCCTTAACCCGTATTAGCTCCCATGCACTAGCTGAAGTAAACTGGCCATTCGGATTTGGCCTCCAGATCAGAACATCCTCGCCCATTCTACCAGCACAGACTTTTCTCACGACCTCATTAGCGAATTCCTCACCCACCAAATGAACTACTAACTCAAAATCCCATTGGTTACCAAGCCAAACCTCATTGAACTTCAGACTTGGCTGGTCCACTAAAGAAGCCAGATCACACAATGGCCCATCCTTGACCCATCTATCAAACTAGAACGATGCCCAACCCTCCTTCACCTTCACTTTTGAGTACTCATAGACCTTTGGAATAACAGAGACAACCGATCTCCATAATCGAGTACTTGTGCTCGTAGGAACTACCAAAGATAAATGTCTTCCCTTTCCATATTTGTGCAACATAAATCGAGCCCACAAAGATTCGGTTGAGAAAAGACTCCATGCCAGCTTCATATGCATGGTGAGCTGCATCTCCGAGAAGTTCCTCAATCCCAAACCCCCTTCACTAGTTGGCTTGCTAATTCGAGACCAAGCACACCATTTAGTCTTAGCTTTGCCTCCTGTTCACCCCCAGAAAAAATTTGAAAGAATATTATTAAGCTAGGAGATAACCACCTTCGGTACATCCAACACAGCAAGAAGGTGATAAGTCATGCTAGTGAGAACATGCCTTAACAAAACCAGTTGACCCCATTGTGATAATAATCTGGCCTTCCAACCAACAACTTTTGCTCTCATTTTGGCCACCAGTGTATCCAAATGGCAAGCCTTTAGCCTCCCATCCACCAACAGAGCCCCCAAGTAAGTCATAGGAAAATGGCCCTCCCTAAAAGCAATGCTCCTTAATAGCCCACAACACCTTCCTACACTAACATATGGAGCAATAAAAAGTGTAGATTTAGCATTACTAATCCATTGCCCAGACCACTTTTCATACACAACAAATGTCTTCATCAATCTCTACATCAATCGCTTCATCCCATTTAAAAGAACTAGGACATCATCCACATATAGCAAGTGTGAAATCATCAGAGTCCCCTTTGGACGGTAGAATTTTCCAATGCATCCGTTCTCAAATTTCTGTCGAAGGAGATGAGATAATACCTCCTACATCAAAATGAATAGATATGGCGATAGAAGATCACTCTACTAAAGCCCTCTATTTGACTTAAAAAAAAACCCTTATAAGAGCCATTCATCATCACCGAGAACCATGGGGGAAATAACACACGAACGAACCAGTTGACAAAAATTTTGAGAAAAACCAAGTTCCGCAAGCACTTGGAATAAAAAATCACAATTCACCTGATCATACGCTTTCATCATGTCAATTTTGACCATGACATTCCCTCATTGGGTCTTCTTTTTCCAGTCGTGCACCATCTCTTGAGCAAGATATATATTTTCAAAGATACTGCGCCCTGGAATGAACGCCTCTTATTCGGGAGAAATCAGCAGCAGCAAAATACCCGTCAAACGTGATACAATGATCTTTGAGAAGATCTTGTACGCCACTAAACAAAAACTTATAGGACGGAATTTCTCAAAACTTTTTGGATCTGCCACCTTTAGAATCACAACAATGTAAGACGAGGCATAGAATAGTGGGATCTCAGTACCACTAAAAAAATCCCTAGTCGCTTCCAAAGCATCATCTTTAACTTTAGGCCAACATGAGATGTAAAAAGATGATCCAAACCCGTCAAGGCCTGAGCTACTTTGCTGCTGAATAGAGAACGCTGTTGGATGCACTTCCTCTTCCATGGGCAATTTACACAACTCATCGTTTTCAACCAATGACACTTCCGAATTCAGTAAGGCATGTAAATCAGCCATTTCAATTGTCGTGTCCTCAAATAGAAACTCCCGAAAGTACTCCATAGCTCCCCCATGTATTGCTTCTAGAGAACTTAGCACCATCCCATCCTCAAGGACCATTTGTGAAATGACCAAGTGCCATCGTCTTTGATTAACAACTACAAGAAAAAATTTTGAATTCTTATTCCCCTCCTTTAACCACTTCTTCTTTGCTATTTGAGCCACTCTGGCTTCTTCTCTCTTTTCCCACACCTCAAGCTCCAGCTTGGAAATAAGATACTCAAACTCAATGTCCTCAGAGTAATTCAACTGAAATTGGGATTCCAAGCCTTCCAGCCTATCTTCCAACTCTTTTATATTCTGATCAACCCGCGCAAACACAGATAAATTCTATGCTCGAAGTGCAATCTTGGTACGCTTAAGTTTAGCAGCCAGTTTAACCAAACTTGACCCATATACAGGTCTATCCCATACTTCATTTACACAACTTTGAAATTAATCATGCAAGCACCACATACTTTGGAATCTGAATGGTGAGGGACCATACCTGGGAGAAGATTGAGATAAATTTACCACCAGTGGGCTATGATCCGAGGACATTAGTTTAATATATTCTAACTTTGTCGATGGAAAATTCTCTGAGAAGGCCAAATGAGTGAGTGCCCTGTCCAACTGTACCCATTGCCTAGCATTTCCTTCCTGGTCGTTACACCATGAGAGTGAATTCCCATTGTGGCCCAATTCGACGAGGCCACATGCATGCATTAAATTCTTCCATAGCTTGACTTGAGCGCGGACGCCCCCAACCCGTTCCCTGTCTTCTCTGATGATGTTAAAATTCACTTAGAAGCAACCAAGGATGATCGACTACACAACGCTCCACTAGATCCTGCCATAATTCACGTCGTTCAGCCTGAACACATTTAGTGTAAACAAAAGTCACCAGAGACCTTTTATTTTCCGGAGTAAACCACCCCGTCACCATTTGATTGGATACCCCAACTACTTCAAACTCATACAGCTACTTCCATAAGATCCATATTTTACCCCCCACAATCCTCATTACAATAAAACCAATCAAAACCCAAGCCACAAGAAAATTGTAGCAGCTTATCTTGCCTTGTAAACGGCTTGAAAAGTGCTACAATGGCTCCATTGAGTTTCCTTATCATTTGCCTCAACTTACGCCTAGACCAACCCAACCCCCTAATGTTCCATGCAATGATGGATTTGTCATAAGTTCAATTTCACGGTGCGAGTAGACACTCACTGTGATTGACGCACTGACAAAGCTTTTAAATTAGAACTACTGGTAGCCCCATGTATACTATCTGACTCATACCCCTTATGCTTTGCTAGACTTGTGACCTGCTCATCCTCCTCAGCGTCCAAAACAAAAAGAACACAATTATTAGGCTCAGCCATAGTCTTAGTTTGCACCATAGCATTGCATTCCATTTCAAGCACCTCTGTCACCACTGTCACATTACCACATCCCACACCAGACGACAAGTGCAAAACCACAGTAAACACTTCTGGCTCAAGGTCCACACGGGCATCGCATATGCTCTAAACTAGAGCCTTCCCCTGATCAATAGGGCCTCCTGTTTGGATTGAAGGTAACTCTTCCAAAGGTCTCTCACTTTCTAACTCCTCTACAATAAGCAAAGTCTACACATTGCTATTTACAGCTTTTGCATATTCATCATCACATCCCACAAGCACCTCCTCAATCTACATTTGCCCCATCGTCTCTACCTCCCGACTAGCCTGACCTTCACCTAGCATATCCTACATAATTGCTACGTCTACATTATTTTCCTCCATAACCACCGTAGTTTCCACCTGTACACCTTATGTATCCAGCGCAGTTGGTTTGACATTGTCCCCTTGAGTGATGCCTTGCTTCTATTTCCCTTGCCAAAATTTCTTGACCCCTCCTTTAACTTTGTTCCTGACTTTTTTCGAAACACCTGCACCAACCCTACAAATCACTAACGTGTTCCCTTGTCTGCAACATTTCAAACAATAAAAGCCTTTCTTTTCATACGTTGCCTCCTGCCACAGTTTCTTACTGCCCACCATAATCGGGAAGCCCTGAACTGGATCCTCCATTAGATCAACCTCCACACATAAGCGAGCACCTGAGGCTCAAATTCTATGAAGAGTAGCGTTGTCCATTCCTCGGTATCTCTCAAAACTAGTTGCAAAAATCAGTCAGTTCCATATAAGTGCAACGGCAAACCTAGGAGAAAAATCCACTGTGGGGCCAACATTGATTCTTTATGTAAATCAAACTCCATTGTCCAACGAAAAAGACTAAAAATGCAGCCTGCCAACAATCTTCCTTTGCGTGCCCAACCATGAATAAAATTACGTTTGAACTGCATTTTTACTAGAACATGGTGATTGTCCATAACACTCACTGTTAGGACTTCCAACAGACCCCATGACGTTATAATGCCTCACTGAATATCATCAATGGTTGGTCGTGCAGGAAAAAATTTCAAAACAAGTGCAAAACGAAAGTCTTCTGCTGCCTTTGACATCTCTGGTTTCGAAAACATTAACTCAGGCTCACCATCCACATCAACAGGGTAACACATTTGCATCTTGAAAGTTTGTGGCATTGCTGACTTTGAGACCATATGAGAAAAAGACAGAGATCCACAATCCCCTACAGCAGCCCCCACCAAGGACGGAGGGGCAAGGGGTGCCACCATGGGCCAACCCTAGTCACATAATCGTACACGAAACCAAAATTGGGAATACCAAAATATACAGAGCAAAACTTTGCTACCACCAAACCCTATCTACTTGCCTCCGTCATTGCAAAGGAAGAAATTGAAGAGAAAGCATACATTGGTGAAGAGTTCAGGTAATGAGCAGGGGATAACAGTAAGGAAGTGTGACATTGGACAGAGGAGTACTTTGACAGAGTTGGCAACCATTATATATAGCTACAAGTGGGAGTCCTTTTTATGACGCCATGCAAGAGGTAGAAGCAATGAAAGTCAAGTAACATGGCCCAATCAATTTATGTGACTTTTATGATAAACCATGATCACCACATAAAGGGGGTGTCGTGAAGAGTGCTCAACCCCTTACAAGTTCGTCCTAAAGGAGGTCACCAACACGTACGGAGGAAAGTGTCCACAGCAAAGAAGGTTGTTAAAAAAAAAACAAACATGCAGAGAAAGTGCCCAAGTGACAAAAGGAACATTTACGGCGATTTTGCTATTTATGCGATGATAAAAAGTCACCAGAATTAGTCGTTCCCAAAAATTTTAAACTAAATCGTAGTTCATAATGGCAGTGATATTTTGGACTAATTACGACAAAGAAAATCGTCGAGAATCTAACCTTTTGGCAGCGATTTTTGACTTCTGTTGTAATAGATTAGAAGTGAAGGAATAGTACCAGTGGACATGCAGCGAGGTTTAAATCGTTGGAAAAAGTCTCTCATGGCAATTTATGTCACTTTTCCAGATGAAAATTTCCGTCGGAAAAAGTCACTTCTATTGTAGTGAAGGCTTAATGACATATAACTGTTGCATTGATAACATTTTTCAACATAACTAACAGCACATTTTCAATGTATTTTGCAGCCTTGTTGTGCGATTTTAGAAGATATATAGTTCAGTCGACATGAATGAAGGCCCACTACTGGGTGACTAATAATATACCGATTGAGTTAAGTGATTGCACTCAAGATAAATATATATATATATATATATAGTCTCCATTGAGTTATTGAAGACTACACAATCAATTATAATGTTTATTTCGAATTTAGCTCAACTTTAATTTGTTTTTCTTTTGTTGTAGGAAATGAGGTTCAGACCATCCCAATCCTAACCGAATGTTGGAGAAAGCTGTCTTATGTTCAGTTTTGACGTTCATGATGAAACCCATTGTATTGTAATTCTACATCATGTAATCATGAGTGGCATTATTTAGTTTCACATTGCTTCTGCCCATTGTATTAATTGGTTGGAATGGTTATTGTTAAAAGAATATTTTCTTGGAAGGGTTATCCTCAAAATGAATGTTTTGTTGTAATGGTTGGAATGATTGGAATGGATGTCGAGATGGGTGGAATCATGGTTGGAAATGGTTGTGTATAAATGGCAGGACAAGGTTGGGTCGACATGTTTGTTTTCCATCTACTCTGTTATTTTTACTCTGTTATTTTTGTATTTTCTTTGTGCTCGTCTGGATTTGGGAGCATTTTTACTCTTCCTTGTGCTCATCCAATTGAAAAGTACTGTTATTCGTCAGTGCGTTGGCCCCATTGGCGAGCACTCGTTGCATAGTCCCGCAATAAGATGCTTTTGCTCACCTCGGTACGAGCATATGCTGGGTACGAGTGAAAAGAAATTGCAATGATCTTGATTTTATTTTGTGCAATTCATAAAAAGATATATAGAATAATTCATTTAAAATAAATAAATACACACCACATTGATACATATCCTATCTTACTACATCGAGGTGCAACTTCTTGCCTGTAAAAAAAAATTGCACATTCATTACAAAATAATGCATCCATGTCTATGGAGGCAGAGCTCTCACATGATTCAACAATTTGATCGATAGTTGGATAACATGCTCGAAAACCATCTCCCACGTGATTTGACATATTTGATCCATGGGATCATCAGCTCGGGAGTTTAGTTCCCTTCCCCTGTGTTTTAGCAGGGTATAATTTTTTTCTAAATAACGTGCCACATCAGCACGTAAACCCTTTCAAGAGTAATGTTAAATATAATCGTAAAGTAAGCAATCACTACACAATCTTTTTGAAAAGAGTGATGTTTATTATTAAAAAAATCAATTATTTTTCATATGCATCATGTATTTACTTACTTTTAAAAAAAAAACTACACAACGCTTGCATACTCTATAAGTATAAATATCATTTCACCATGTGTATTGACCCAATAAGCTTCATCCTGAGTAGTAGAGAAGCCTGCCTCCCTTGAAGCTGCCGGCAAGTGTGGGCTAGAATCGCTTGATGGAACTCCCTTGAAGAACAGACTCAAAAAGGAAGGGTTGTCTTCATTTTATTATTAAGCTCCGTTTAGATGTATATATAAGAAGTGTTTCATTTCATCTTATCATTATAACTTTATCAAATTTTCACACAAAATATATTAAATAATATAAATTTTTCAAATTTTAAGATAATAATAATATTATAATAATATTTTATTCAAGTTTTAATTTTTATCTTAACTCATCTCATTTTAACTCACTATTCAAACAACACCTAAAACGACAGTGGGATTCCCATTTAAAAGTATTTCTTAAGTCTCATACATCCACCTCATCTACCAGATGGCTAGTGTGTTAAAAAAGTGACTACTCCCTAGCAAAACTATTTTTTGGGATTTTGGTGCGATTGTTCTGGAGAAGGAGCATGACGCCAAAAGAATACAGTTTGGACAGAAAAAAAATGAACATTAAAATAAAAGAAAAATATGAATCATTATTCATATACCACACATTTATTTTTATTTTTTATCTTTCTTTTTCTTATGGTGTAAATAATGAATAAAATAACTCAAAATAAAAACATTAATAAGAAAAGAGAAATGTTACCATGTCGCTCCAGTTACATTGCTCATTTTATTTTATTGATGTGGTGGTATCATGTGATACCACACTGCCACGTGATTTATTAAAAAAATTAAACATAAAAGGGATAAAAAAAATTTAAGATTTCAATCTACATCTTTTTGTATTATCGAATGCCATTTTGTTTATATATATTATTTTTTTAATAAATCTCACCGGACTGGTAGCACATGGTGCCACATCAATGGGAAAATATATGAATTTAAGAAAAAAAGATTTCTTCACCAGTATAATGGTATTTTAAGAGAAGCGGTATCCTGAGTCTTCTCCTTCATTGAAGGGTGGGGTTGTAGGTACTTTGTTTTGACAAAGCATCTGTATCTTAGAAATTAGTTTTAAGAGTTTAGTAACATGGTAGAGAAAATTATAAGATTGTGGGAGGGGTTATCCAAAGAAGGCTGTTAACATCTCATATATTAAAGATCAACATTGTCTACTTGCTTTGATCATCAATGAAAAAACTATTAATAAGGAGGCATTCAAATCAACTCTGGCAAAGATCTGGAACTCAGAAGCATGGGTAACATTTTGTGAAGTTGGTGACAATAGATTCCTAGTGGAGTTACAAAATCTATCTGGCAAAGTCATGCATGGTAGACCTTGGTCTTTCAATAGACACTTGGTTAGTCTCTAGGATTTTGAAGGCAGTTTGTCACCTAATGAAGTTCAATTCAAGTTGGAACCTTTTTGGATACAATTACACAATCTCCCATTTGCATGCAATGACAGAGGAGAGAGGCAAGCTTATTGGATCAAGTATGGGTAAAGTTCTTACAATCGAGGTTGATCAAGAAGGACTCAGTGGGGCAAATTTTTTAGAATTCAAGTAGAAGTTGATATCTCAGAGCCTCTGATTCATGGACGTCTATTAAATATTGTTGGTAAGCATATTTGGATCAACTTTAAATATGAAAGGTTGCCAAACTTATATTTCAATGTGGTATTTTGAACCACAAGGATAGAAAGTGCCCCAAGCAGAATTCGAGAACCCATGCTCAAGCATAGTATGGCCAATCGATATGTGTTGTGCCAATGATACTTTTGAGCACTTTGGCTAAAAAATATGGTGGTACATTGAACTTTACCAATCAAGCTTCTCGCCGGTAGGGGAGATCTGATGAGGAAGATAGCAGAAGCACTGATAAAGGAAATGATACTTAGATTGAAAAAGATCATGCGCAGTCATAGGATAATGGTGGAGTTAATCTGGCATTTTCGATAGTTGACTCCCTAAATGACAGATCCCTGGTAATAGAGAGGGCAGACTTACTTTATATAACTAGCAATGCCTAAACTCAAATAAGTCAACTATTTCCCACTTTTAATCTTCACACTACTATTGATAAGGAAGCTGTGGAGGATATTCCTTTCCTTATGGATCTAGAAATCAAAGATTCTAATTCTAACTCCTTTCCTTATATATCCATGCTGAAAAGATCAATTTTTTTTTTATCCCCCATCGAAACATATTTCCTCAATTACTAAGCCCATTAGAATATCCACGTGGAAATGGAAAGTAAGAGGTAGTTCTAATTGTAATACCCTGAATTTTACTACGTGGGTCTTTACGTCATTTTATTTTATTCCTTAAGTTAAATATGTTCATGTAAAGATTTTTATTATTTTATTTTAGATGGGTGTGTTTTTATTTTATGGGGTTGTTAAAATAAATTAAGTACATGATTTTTAAGGCCTTATAGTATTTTCTCTTTAAACCCTAAAATTTTATTATTTATGAAAGAGCACAAATGATTCCTACCATTGGATTGATAGTTGGAATAGTTATCTTCCTAAATCTAATCCTAGCCCTCCATTTCCTTAAGTTTTTAATGACCAAAAATTTAACTAAGCCTTTTTCTTCTTCAAACCCATCGGTCTACACCTAATAGATGAAGTTTTCCAACCATCTCTACCAAGATGATTTTCTTCAAACCCATCGGTCTACACCTAACAAATGAAGAACAAGTCTTCTTCATCTCTCTTTCCATGCTAGCCAACGCCACTTTCCTCTTTTCTTCTCCTCTTCAAGAAATCAAACTCCTCTCATTTTCTTCAAGCTTTGGACCTTCATTTCACCTCTTGAAAGAATGTAGGAGCTTAAGGTAATTGTTAATGTGATTTAATGTGATTTTGGAAGCTAATTAAATTGTTTAGCTTATGTTTTGATGTTATGTTTTATATATATACATATATGCTCTGTTTTAAGGGATTAATTATATATATAGGGCTGTTTTGATGTTATGTTTTATATATATACATATATGCTCTGTTTTAAGGGATTAATTATATATATAGGGCTGTTTTGATGTTATGTTTTGTATATCTACATATATGCTATGTTTTAAGGGATTAATTATATATATAGGGCTGTTTGATGTTCTGTTTTGTGTTATATATATAATTATATTCTGTTTTAAGTGATTAAATGCATATATATGGAGTTGTTTTGATGTTATGTTAACTAAATTAACTATCTTCTAATGTTACTTTTGTAAGGATTTGTCGAGAGGGTAGCATTTAAAGTAGCGTTGAGGGTAGAAAACGACGTTAGTTTATAATATTTAGTTTATTATTAAGTGGAGGCTTAAAGGATGTTGGATGAGTATTAATACACTTGTTATTTATTGGATTAGGATTCACTGAAGTTGAAGAGATTTCAACGGGTCGAGGTAAGTAGCTATGACCATGCGCCCACGCCAAGTCCTCTTGTGGAAGAATATTTCTCTATCTCTTTCCAAACGTTCCTCTAATTAAAGAATAAAGGAATTTATATTATGTACAAGCCTTTCTTGGTAGCCCCTGTTAAGCACCCTATTAATTATAATTGTTTGTATGTGTATATAGTAATGCATGCACGTAGATTCTAAGTCATGGAACTTTCATACATGCTCCTTGAAATAACTAAGGTTCTATTTATATGTAAGCATGACATGAAATGCTAATTTCCAAAATAAATGCATATGCATTGAACTAAGAAAGATAATGAAAATGATTGATTTCAAAGAAAGAAAAGAATGGAATGAAGGTTAATGTATGAAAATATGTAATGGCCATATGAAGGAAAGGGTACCAAAGAAATGGGCAGATTGCAATGCCGGGTAAGTAGTACTGGTAGTGCACCCAGTGCTGCTCCCTGACAGAAAGGGGTTCCTAACCTGTGGCCACGGGTGGAATCCAGGTCCAATAGGACCGCTAACCCCAACACACAGGGCGTAATAGTGTGTTGGCCAAAAGAAAGTGAAAGATTAAATTTAGTGTATGCATGAAGATATGATATATAAGTATGTATGAAAATAAGAAATAAAGATTTGGCATGAAAGTATGAAGTGAGTATATACATGATAGTAAGAAGTAAGTGTATGCATGATGTTATAAAGAAAGTATATGCATGGAAGTATTGTCAGAATTAGTATTGGTTTATGGATGCATGTTTTCAACAGAAAGTACTATATGCTTATTAAGTTAACAGCATGATATACTGCTTACTAAGTATTAGACTCACGTTATTTTTATGTTTTAAATGTCCAGGTACAGACGAATCTACTGAGGAGCTGAGTATTGCTGAGGAGGGAGGGGCTGACGTTTAGTAGTCCCTGGGTAGTTTGGTTTCTTTTTATAACAATATATGTTTCTTATGTTTTAATATTGGACCCCACACGGGGATGTTTTATTGAGTTAACTTCTTAACAAGATACCTTCGGGTATAAGGTATATAGTGGGGTAATGGAAACCCCTCCTGCTTTAAGTTAGTTTTCTTTTGTAAAGACTAAAGGGACTGAGTCCCTTTTTGTTTAAAGTAGTTATGTTAAATAAATGGATGACGGACTCTGAGAGTGCTTTGTAAAGGAATGTAAAGGTATGTCTATTAGATGTTTCTTTCAGTAAATAAAAAAAATTAATAAAATAATAATAATAACACTAATAACAATATGGGCATTCATTTAGAAATAAATTTACTGATATAATAGAAAAAAAAAAAGAATAGGTACGGGATCACAGTCTCGCTCTTGATAGGGTGGGGTTGTGACACTAATACTCATTATGTAATGACTAATCTGTCTAATGATGCCCCAATTGAGAGGCGTAAGAAGATATCAATGGCTTCTAATTCTTAGAACTTGTTGAACAATCCAATTTGCAAGAAACAAAAACCCCAGCTCACCCTTGCAAGGAGCCTAACTCTGGTTTATTTGGTGGGGCTGCAAATAACAATGAATTGCCTCAGTTGGAATTGTCGAGGACTTAGGAACCCTCGAACAATTCATGAACTTCACTTGTTGCTGAAAACTAAGAGCCCACATTTGGTTTTCCTTATTAAGACAAAATGTTGTAGACAAAAAATGGAACGGATCATAAATCAACTTTGTTTTTATAGTAGTTTTGTTGTTAATAGTAGAGGATGGTGTGGGAGCTTCGCTCTTCTAAGGAATCCTAATTTGGCTTTGGATTTTGATTCTTTCACTAATTAGCACATTTTAGCATGGATCACCTGTCCTGTAGAAGGGGTGGGGGGCGGGCTGGGGGGGGGGGTGGAATGGCTTTTTATAGGATTCTATGGAAACCCTACTACCACAAAAATAAAGGAAAGTTGGAATCTACTTCAACCACTAAAGCCTCAAGTGAGTATACCTTGCTTATGTGCAGGGGATTTTCCTCAAACAAAATGAGAAGCTTGGTGCTGCCAAGAGGCCTTATAAATAGATTGACAGCTTTAGAGCACCTTTAGAGATTTCTGAGTTAATGATTTCGGTTATCTGGGAGATAAATTCACATGAAAGAACAATTGAGATGGTGATGCCTTTACAAAGGAGAGGCTTGATCGAACCTTTGGTAGTTCAATGTGGATCAATATTTTTAAAGATCTCTTTGTGTACAATCTAGCTATCAACTGCTCAGATCACAGTCTAATCCTTATCTTACTACAAACTCATTCCTTCAACAAGCACAAAGAGATAATTTTTAGATATGAGGCTAGTTGGTTTAAAGAAGACTACTACATAATTGTTCAGGATGCATGGTATTCTGCTACAAGCTCCTCGAGTAATCTGCAAGATGCTATAGCGCATTTAAAAATCTATCAGATAAGGCTCAAACAATGGAGTAAAGACATGCATAGAAACAAGGGCAAGCTTATCAAATCAAAGATTGAAATGTTGAGTGTGCTACAAGAGATCAACAAGGGCCGTCTTAATAATGATATCAAAAGCTTGCAAAAATAAAATGGTTGTTTACCTAGGGATGAGGATACTGAATAGAAGCAAAGAGCTAAACAAGCTCGGCAAAAGGATGATGATAGAAACACTAATTTTTTCCACAAATGTGCCAGCTAGAGGAGAAAGACCAACACTATCCACAAGATTACAACTAAAGTGGTCATGTAACAACAGTGTCTGGGTTAGTCAATAGCATGTTTAAGAGGTATTTCATTGACCTTTTCTTAACTTCCAATCCAACAAAAATATATACTTGTCTGGAATCATTGAAACCTTCAGTAACAGAAGAAATGAATGCTGGTCTTATTAAAGAGTTCACTGTGGCAAAGGTTAAAGAAGCTATTTTCAATATGAATCCATTACGATCTCCTGGTTCTGATGGCTTACGTCTATCTTTCTATCAAAACCACTAGGAAACAGTAGGACTTGGAGTGAGTTATGATGTTTTAGAGGTTCCAAATGAAAAGAATTTGTCTAATAGCCTAAATGACACTTATATTTCTCTTATTCTGAAGTCCAAATCTCCCCTAAAGGTTTATGAATTTAGACCTATTAACTTTTGTAATTTTTTTTTAATTTTATAAAATCATTGCAAAAACACTGGCTAACAGGTTAAAGGCTATTCTCCCTGACAACATCTCACCTACCCAAAGTGCCTTTGTGTCAAGTAGATTCATAATTGATAATGTAGTAGTAGCCTTTGAATCCATGCATACTATGACGACTAGAATGAAGGGAAATGAAGGGTTCATGGCACTTAAGTTTGATATGAGCAAAACTTATGATAGGATTGAATGATTTTTCCTAAAATCAGTGATGGAGCAGATGGGCGTTGTTCAAAGGTGGATTACACTTGTTATGAAACGTGTCACCTTAGTGTCTTACTCTTTGCTTACTAGCAAAATAATGTTGAAGGCTAGTCCAAACCCTTATTCCCTTGCTGCACAGGTGCTCGAAGCAAAATACTTTCCACCAACTACTTTCTTAAAAGCAAAAATGGGCAATAATCCTTTCTACATATGGCAAAGCTTCTTAGCTGCAAGACCTCTTTTTGAAGAAGTTCTTTTATGGAGATTTGGCAATGGAGAAGCAATAAGCATCAGGACTGATAAGTGGCTTTTTCAGCAAACCACTTTGTAACCCAAAAGTTCAATTAGATTTCTGCAAACTGAAACTAAGGTCTTAACTCTGATAGACACAAATACAAATAAGTGGAATAAGTCTCTAGGGGATGCCATTTTTTCAAAAGATGGAGTTGACCTCATCAAAACGATCCTTTAAGCACTTGCAACAGACTTGACAAGTTGACTTTGGAGATTTACAAATACTGGTCTATTTACTATCAAGAGTGCCTATCATCTCTGTGGAGAACTACGGGATTGTGCAAAAGGCCAATCCTCAAACCTATATACAAAGAATGCAAAATGGACAAAAATATGGCACCTGAAGATTCCTAATGCCAACAAAACATTCTTATGGAGTGCATGTCTAGATGCCCTTCCCACAAGAGCTAATCTGTTCAAAAGAAATGTAGTAGACAATCCAGAATGTCTATTCTGCAAGCAAGGTCATGAAACAATGGAGCATGCATTGTGGGAATGCACCTTAGCTTGTGATGTATGAGGGCAATGTACAACCAGAATTCAAAATTGTGGGACTCAAAGCCAGGCCTTTAAGGATTTAGTAGAGAAAATGTATGATGTGTTCAACAAGGAAGACATGGAGGAATTTGTTGTTGTTTCTTGGAAAATATGGGAGAGGAGGAATGACTCTATCTTTAAGGATATTTTCACACATCCTTCCACTTTAGTGTCGCAATCTAAGATCCTACTAGTTGAAATCAGACAAATCAAAGCATCTACAAGAAGCACTAGAATAGAATTTGATCTAAATGAGGAATGGGAGGCCCCTCCCTAGGGATTTTTCAAGCTTAACTTGGATGCTGCTCTGAATAAGGTTCACTGCAAGGTTGATATTGGTGCTATTATCCATGATTGGGAAGGCAAAGTCAGAGCAACATTGAGGATGAAAATGGGTCTTTCCCCTAATCCTTTCCTACCAAAAGTTGTTGCTGCTCTCCATGCTACATTATTTTGCCAAAACATGGGCTTCAAAAACATAATCCTAGAAGGAGATGCATTTCAGGTTGTCTAGGGGATCCAAAATTTTGTTGAGGTTGGGAATAGCACATGTATGATTATGGCAAATACAAGATCAATACTATCATTGTAATGGAGGAAATTCTTCAATGTATTCTTTTGTATTATAGAGTTGATGAATAAAGCAATGTTGTTTATTAAAAAAAACAAAAAAAGAGAAACGGTATCCTTTTTCATTTTGGTGGCTTAACTCCTTATCTATCACTATTCAATGTGCCCATATTTAATACTAATGGATTTTAATTCAACATATAAATCGCTCGCTTTGTGGATATTAATTGAAAAATAATATAATTAAACATTTTAACCTTAAAAATCGTGACATGGTCATTAATAAATGAAAAAAGATAGGGATCCTGCTCCAATTTTTTTATTCAATGATTAAGAAAATATTTTTTAATAATATTAAAATATTTTTTCTTTTTTTAAAAATATTAAAAAATAATTTAAAAAAATTAAAATAGCCTAGCAGAAGTCTCCAGCAAAGACCCACCCTTAGAGAGAAATGAGAAAGTGAGGACGCAAACCGCAACACATTGGATGCCGCCCCTCCATGCTTTTATCCTAAGAGCATCAGCATTGGCATATGCATTTGCATATGCAAAGTCATTTTTACATAATATTCACATAAAACCAACCTGCATTGGCTTCTTCATATGCAAAATTTTAGCTAACTATAAACAGTAGATTTACAACTTTCCATATCTACTGTTTTATCTCTAAATCATATTTTATTACTTATTTCTCTCTCCTCCCACACTCTCTCTCCCCGAAACCCCCCTCCCCAAACGGTAATTTGCATGCATGAGCAAGACCTGCTACTACTACTGCTTTACAATTAATTTGATAATATGAGTTTTCCTGCTTATTAATATGACATTAATTTGATAATATTTTATCAAAAAAAATATTAGGCAACAAAAAAAAAATATTAGGCAAAAAAAAAATTGTATGCTTCAAAAAAAAATATTAGGCAAAAAAAAAATTGTATGCTTCAAAAAAAATATTAGGCAAAAAAAAAAATTAAAATGATAATATTTTATTATTATTTTACTTTAAATATGCATAAACTAATGTGAAAATTTTGTTAGAATGACAAATTGGTATGCAAAAGAGGTAAGTTTACATATGCATATCCATATACCAATGTGGATGCTCTAAGGGTGGGTCAACACTCATCCTTGGGGGCTCCCACTAGTCTATTTTAATTTTTTTATCAGATTATTTTTTAACACTTTTAATTATTTAAAAATAATTTACAATATTATTAAACAATACTTCCTTAATAATTAAAATAAAAAAAATAAAAAATTTTAAAAATTAAATTAAAATAAAAATTAATTTTAGATTATTTTATTATTATTTATTATTTTTTTAACATTTGGAGCTGGAGCTCCCAGGATCCCTAGCTTTTACCTTAATAAATGTCCCCCGAAAAAGTACACACGGATTTGTCTCACACCAGCTTGCTCGGGGCTTTTCTCACTGACTGGGTTTAGGGTTTTGTACATTTTACCTCATTCAGCTCCGAATAATGGCGCTGCTCATGGCCATCCGGCGGGCCCGAGGCCGAATAGAATCCTCTTTCTTCAAGGTACGCCTAGCAAACTCTTCTAATTTCACCTTCAATCGCAACAGCAACAACAATCAAACCCTAAGCACCTCAGCAATCCCAGATGACTATCATAGGCACTCCCCACCACCGCAACAGCAGCAGCAGAAAGCACCGTTTAGGGGCTTTCAGAACCAGGGACAATTTAAACCAAGCTTTCAGCAACCCAGGGCCCCAAACCAATGGAACAATCTAAACCAAGGTTATACACCGGTTCAAAATCCTAATCAGTGGACCCAAGGGGTCCAAAGCCCTAACCGAGACCAGGTTGTTGAGGACCAAACCCCGGTTTCTTCTCGCCCTCCACCTTCGATTGAAGACCTTATTCGGTTTTGCGAAACGGGGAAGGTTAAGGAAGCTATTGAACTGATGGAGCAAGGGGTTAAAGCTGATTGGAACTGCTTCCATAGGTTGTTGGACCATTGTGCCGAATCAAAATCTTATGAGAATGCAAAAAAGGTTCATGATTTATTGTTACAGTCGACTTGTCGGGGTGATCTTCATTTGAACAATAAGGTAATTGAAATGTATGGGAAATGTGGAGGCATGACGGATGCGCGGAGAGTGTTTGATCATATGCCGGATCGGGATATGCAGTCTTGGCATTTGATGATCAATGGGTATGCGGATAATGCGTTGGGTGATGACGGGTTGCATTTGTTTGAGCAGATGAGGCAGCTTGGTTTGAAACCCACGAGGGAGACTTTTCTTGCAGTCTTTTCGGCTTGTGCCAGTGCGGATGCCGTGGAGGAAGCATTTATACATTTTAAGTCAATGAAGGATGAGTGTGGAATCGATCCAGGGTTTGAGCATTATATGGGGCTTCTAGGTGTACTTGGGAAGTGTGGGCATCTTAATGAAGCAGAGGAGCTGATAGAGGGACTTCCATTTGAGCCCATGACAGAGGTTTGGGAGACTTTGAGGAATTATGCTCGGATTCATGGAGATGTTGATCTTGAAGACGGGACTGAGGAGTTGATGGTTGCTCTTGATCCATCAAAGGCTGTTGCTAACAAGATCCCTACCCCTCCACCCAAAAAGCTCACTGCAATCAGCATGCTTGATGGGAAGAATAGGATCAGTGAATTTCGAAACCCGGCTCTCTACAAGGATGATGAAAAGCTGAAGGCATCCATTGGGATGAAAGAAGCAGGTTACGTGCCGGACACGAGATATGTTCTTCATGACATCGATCAAGAGGCCAAGGAGCAGGCCTTGCTGTATCATAGTGAGCGTTTGGCAATTGCATATGGTCTGATCAGTACTCCAGCAAGGACACCTCTTAGGATCATCAAGAACCTCCGTATCTGCGGGGACTGTCATAATGCTATCAAGATCATGTCCAAGATCGTTGGGAGGGAACTAATTGTTAGGGACAATAAACGGTTTCATCATTTCAAAGATGGCAAATGTTCTTGTGGGGATTACTGGTGATGTCCATGAAACATTGAACTTTTACGACAGACAGCTTCTGAGATTTTCTTTCCAGTTGCTATTTTTTGTGCAGTGCTAAAATTGCCAAGCTATGTAGTGTGGACAGAAACCCAGTGATACTATCTGTGGGAGGTGAACCATCAATTGCTATGTAATGTGCCTTCTGTTTATTTTGACGTTCAATCAAGTATTTGTTAAAATATGTCTTGCACCCTTTGTTTTTTTTTTTTTCCCTATCGAAACGTATATGTTTATGTTCAAGATGGACTTCAAGGGTATTAACAAAAGCTTTAGAGATTATATTGTTAATTCTTGTTAATCTTTTTGTCGGGATGTTCTATTTTGCTTTAGGACACAGACTGCAATTTGCAGGGCATAGAGACTCAAATTTTGAGGTAGGAAATATGAACGGAAGTTCTTAATGACAAATTATGGCATGTTCTTTAGGACAAAATAAAATTGAAGCAAACGACGTGCTGATTTGATTGGCTTGGCATTTTATTGGTCTTCTAGGATATTAGTGATGGGGTAATTCAGTGGTTCCTGAGTACCGAGGTTGAGAATACGATATATATACATTCCTGTCCACGATATTGAGATGCTTGGAGAAGAAATATCAGCTGGTTTCGATTTAGGTCCCATTTGGCCACTGAGATAAGATAGGAAATTCTTATCCCAGTTTTCAGTTTAAGCTAAAACCATATTACCAAACGGTCAAAATTTTAAAAACTGAACCTGCAATTCTCATCTCAACTTCCTGTAGCTTGATGCGAAATTGTTCTGACAGGAACACCGTTTCGCCAAACCCCCACTGTCCTTTCCTACACGTTGGCTACACGTTGGCCTTAATTCTCCCCCACACCAATACATGCTCTGCATTCAATGTGGGGAAATCACCGCTTTCTTCTATGACGAATCAGAGAGCTGCGTAATGGCAGCTTGCCCTGTATCAGTGTGAGATCCGAAATGCCACTGGTGAACGACGCAGGCCCTGGCAGTTTGGAAGCTATACGCATGGATTCATTGAGTTTGAAGGTGACGAAAAAGTGACAACTTCCACTGCCCCACGGTGAGCTTACTGAAACCCACGACAAAGGTGTGTAATGTTTTGGTTATTCAGTTTGTACAAAAAACCCCCAAAATCTTTGACCGATACTCACCTTCATTGTTCGGAAATTGTGATGCCGTGTGAATATTTGTCCATTCAGGCCAAAATCTCAAAATCACTCTCCTTGATTGGTCGTATATGCAGTATGTCCGTGCGAATAAACGTACACAATCGGCATTACACCTTCTCCGATAGAGTATAGCGGAATCTCTCCGTAAAGTGTGGTTCGGTCAGACTTGAGGGTGAGTGATCTAACCTCTGTGCATACAGTAGCCACGCCTGGTTTCTCTGTTGGATTTGTTGCAGAATTATTTTTTTGTTGTAAAATCCCCAATGGTGTATAAAAGCTATCAGCTCAACATGAGGGGAGAAACTGGCATGATCGGTATCAACAAAGACACTGGTCCCCTGTTATCTTCCCGTCGTCGGCGTCAGTTCTGGACCAGCACAGGTCCAAGGACAAGGTCCTACCAGGTAACCTTCTTGGCCCTTATTATTTTCGGAGATTTGTTTTTGTTGTGAGTATTTTGGTTGGCTGAATATATGATTTCCCCCCATCTATATGGAAAAAAACAGTAAGAACTGCCATCCCGATTTTGTCGTTGCAGATATTATATTTTTACTCCGACTCTGTATAGCTAGTACCGGCTGTATTGCTCCCCTTTCATAAGTTTGATCATATATACGTTCCAACTTAGATTAGGCTTTAAATGAGCTTGGGATTTATACCATCCTCCATAGTCCTTGGGAACCCTGTTTGCCTTCATGCATCCGCATCGGTTCATCTAGTGTTAATTTACTTGGGTAGGTAAGAGCAAGTCTGCTGAAATTTGTGGCATTTTTTATAGAAGTCCAAACATAATTTCACATTCGTGCTATTTTTGTAAAAGTTTCTAAAAAAAGAAATGTAGTAAAAAAAGAAAAGGATTTACATCTATATTGTTTTATCAGAGATGCAGTTAACTATTTGGATAAAGCTTGATATAAGAAATTTATTCACTGAAATATTGTTGAATAAAGTTAATTTTATGTGGATAGTAATGAATTAATTTAGTATAAACAAGTTTTGTGAGACTCCACATAAACATAGACATCAATGTTACTGACCTGCTAGTTTAAACAACTAGCCTAACCTTTGTGGTGATTGACTTCAAGTTCAATGTTACTTGATGTGCTGTATTTAGACTTCAACTTTATACATAGACTTCGGCTTACTTGAACTTACAGTATAGACTTCAACTTTTTACATAGACTTCGACTTTAAACATAGACTTCAAGATCAATGTTACTTGAACTTATAGTTTTTCACAACTACCCAGACCTGAGGTTGCCCAAGATCAACAACACTAAAAACGAATACTGCATAAACCCAATGGGAGTCAATAACCTTAGTCAAACCTATGTCCCACATTAACGTAGCTTAAATGGAAGAAGAACAGCAAAACAAGTAAAAGAAATTATTAGACCATTAAAAACATCATAACATTTTCCTTTGATCAGATATATAATAAAAACATCATAACAGCAATCCACTACCAAATCTCAGCTTGACAGAATTGAACATATGATCTTTTTTATAATCAGAAGGTAACAAATGTGAACAAAAAATTGGTAGTGAACAGATCAAGGTACTTTATTTCTTAATGTGTGGAATATATTTTTTCTAACTTACTCAATTACTTTAATGGACGTGTAGCCTTACTACTTGCGGTCTTCATCTTCATCATCATATCGACAGGTAATATTTTTCCTCTTATTGTTTACGTATAATGCCATTTCTTTGTATTAAAATGCATAGGAATCCTCTACCTTTTGCCTATGTAGCCAACTAAAAATGACTGAAAATTTTTAGTCGTTTTTATGCAAAGAATTTATTGTTAGCTATAATTGGCTACATCTACCATGTCTAAATTTTCTATATCTACATACATCATAGTTTATTATGGGTCCTTCCATTCAAATGCACTATAGCACAATATAATATTTTTGAACATATGATAGCGCCATATGGATGACCCAAATGAAGTGATACGTGATCGGCTGTTGTGGGATGATGGGATGGAGGATGTCCTCGTTAATTTCCTCTATGAGGATACCATTGCGGCTAGAATCCGGGGTGGGAAGATCACCCACAACGACCACGTTCGGCTTGCTAAACGATTGTCCGATTATGGCATCAAGAACTTTAACTCCGAGCAAGTCAAAGGAAAAATTGCTCGCCTGAAAATAAAACAGAGAGAATTCACAAATTTGATGAGGCAAACAGGGTTGGGGTGGGATCCAGATAGGAAGGCTCCAGTGGCAAGCGAGGAACACTGGGCAAACGCAATCAGGGTACACCTTCCATAAATACTAGTTGACTGGTTTAATTTTTTCCTGAACTTACATTTAGTTAATAATTTTAACTTTTTAGATCAATTTTTTTTCCTTTATAAGTCAGAAACTCATTCAAGCATTTTAAGACTAATGGATGCCCTCGGTATGAAGAGCTATGTGCTATCTTTGGGTGTTCAATTGCGATGGGAACACTCCATCGAGCATCGACTGAGCCGGCCCCAACTAGTGAGGAGGAGACCTACTCGACGAGGAGCTGCGAAACCAAGGAGGACCATCCCAAGATGATGAAGGGGGCCCATCACCACCTTCTCCCATGTACGGATCCACACAATCAAATAGACCATTACGCGCCGCATATAGTAGTGGATCTCGTCGACGCCAGAGGGCCGGGCCTTCCCATTCACAAGCCATTACTGAACAAATGAACAGGACGTTGGAGGCAATTGAGAAAAGTTATAAGGCGAGGCGAGTGGTTGCTGAGGAGTAGGGGTCCTCGAAGCGCAGTAGAGGCGAAAGCATGGAGACTGATGGTGTTGTGTCTATGGATAACCTTACGCGTTGCTTTCAGTTGCTTGACGAAGTTGAACCCGCTCTGCCTTTTGATCAATGGAACAAGGCATTTAGTAAACTAACTGGTGATGAGGCCTTACAGAGATCGTTCGTTGCGATCTCTGTGGATCGCAGATCACAATGGGCCTAGAGTTTATAGCTGGTTGTTCTTGTTGGAGACTGTTTTATTAGATCTCATTTCGTTTAACTTACTAGTACCGGCTATTTTGACCAAATTTGTTGGCTCTAGTTTACGAACTATTATTATAGTTATTAGGTTGTTGTGTATGTTTATTTAGACAATGAGGGCAGGCTATTGCTACTTTGATGAGTTTATGCTTCTAATTACAATTTACGCTATTAAGTAGATGGTGTCATTTGGCTATCATATCTATATTACTGAAATTTATTATATTTGTTATAATCAACACGCACAGTAATTCCTTTTAGAATGTCCGATGATGACTTCCCGGACGATGATCATCCTTTGCTAGGAGATGGAGAGGCTGATGCAATACATGAGACTACTATAGTGTGGCTGATGTGGATGACAAATGAGAATGGTGGACGTCGATATCCATTGCCCCAACACAATATTGGTCTTCGGGGGGATCAATATATCCAGGGTGTTTTGAATGGAAACCCTCGAAACTGCATGGAAATGTTTCGCATGGAAGTTACCGCCTTCGAGTATATTTGCCATTTGTTGCGGGAAACACTGATCATGCAGCCTACAGAGAGGACCCAGGTGGAGGAATCATTGGCCATCTTCTGTCTTGTTGTTGGCCATGGACAAGGTCAGCGTGTCGTTGCGGACCGCTTCCAGCATTCAACTGAGACTATTAATCGACACGTAAAGACGGTTATGCGGGCACTGCATGAGTTAGGGAGAAGTGTGATTAGGCCTACACACACAGTTGGGGTCCATCCATTCATTGCATCCAATCGGCACAACTATCCATGGTTTCAGGTAAACACTTCGAATAAGTGTATTGTCTTTATTATTGATATAACATTATAAGTTCTTTTTCAACATGAGGAATGAAGGAAACTAATATTTACTATTGCATATAATTACATTAATCGTTAGTTAAAAAACATCATCCTTTAAAAATTATATACAAGAGGGTAATTTGTTGAAATAAAAGGGTATATTTATGAAATTCGGTTTAATCTGAATGTCCGATTATATTGTCATATCAATGTTATGACTGACATGCGTTATATAATCCCGATTTTGTAGAACTGCCTTGGGGCAATGGACGGCACAATGATCTCAGCTGCTGCACCCGCTCGTCTCGGTAACGCATTTAGAAATCGACATGGGCGGATTGCACAAAATGTCTTGTGTGCATGTGACTTTGATATGAAGTTCACCTATGTGTATACTGGGTGGGAGGGTACAGCCCACGATGCATGAATTTTCATGGATGCATTGAGTAGACCTGATAACCAATTTACATGGCCAGAACCAGGTACGATGTCATTTTGGACAAATTATATTTCATCAATGTTCTCCATTCAGGAGTTTCTAGTGATTGACATTGTTGTGAAATCACTAATTCTAGTTAATTTATAAAATGTTGTAGGTTATTATTATCTTGTCGATGTGGCTTTTCCTTGCATTGAAATGTTTATGCCGCCTTATCCAAGACAAAGATATCACCGATCAGATCGTTATGATGAAGGTGGTTTTCGGGGATATAAAGATTATTTTAACTACCGACATGCCTCGCTACGAAACGTTATTGAGCGCACATTCTCTTTGTTGAAAAGGAGGTTCATAATTTTGTATGCCATGCCTCCCTATCGTCCTGTCAGACAAGGGATGATCGTTACTGCATGCTGTACACTACACAACATGATAAAAACGGTGACTCCTAATGATGAAATCATTCAGAGTGTAATGAATCATCGGACAGAAATGCAGAATATTGCTACACAAAATGAATCGGTGGAAACATCTCATGTGGTCGACATGTCTAGTGAATCGGCCCAAGCAATGGGGGCAATCAGGGATACGATTGCTTTATCAATGTGGGCACATAGATTTGGCCAATGACTGTTCATGTTGCCAAATCTAAAGAAAGTGGAAATGGAGTACGAGAATGTATAGTAATATTCTATGTTTTGTATGTAGGCCAACTGCCATAGTATGAAAATGCATATAGCAGAATGTTGAAAGACATTTCATGTTACGAGACAAGGCGTCATGTTAGGTTTTGAGAGTGGAATATATTAAAACTATAATGAATAATAAAAAACTCGTACGTAAATGAGTGGTGATTGGTTATGCGGAACAAAGTAATATTTGTTTTTTGTTTCTCTCCCTAAGTGCTTGGTGTACTACCACTCATAGTATAATATTTTTAATTAAATTTTATAATAATTTGAGTTGTCAAGAAAAAGCCATCGAATCGGACAATTTTTTTACAAAAATCAATCAAGTACATGGAAGTGAGAGTAGTTTTATAATATTAAAAATATTATATGAAATGGAGTGATATTATGCACAAATAATTGATAAAATTGTTATATATAAATTCATTACTCTGTTTAGGAATGAAATTGTGTAGTTTAAAAAACTAATTTGTTGGCGCTCGTGAATGTACTATTTAGCTAATAACCAGATCAAATAGAAATTCTAGCTTTAGCTAATTGCATAGAAATCAAACCATGTACAGATTCACGCTTGTACACAAAAAGGAAGAGTCAAGAAAGCAAAAGATAATTAAAGATAAAAAAAAATTAAAAACATAGAATATTATTAATATTTTGGACAAATTATGGAGTGACCTTTAAAATTAAATTTTGTATTTTAAGGGAAGTAGGAGTAAAAGACAATTTGTTTCAAGTACTGTTTGAAAATCTTTTTTATATTACACATATAATTTAATTTATAATATTTAAATTTTAAATAATAGTGTAAAAGCATTTGAATAGAATATATAAATTTAAAACGAGCGGAAAAAGGTTAAAACACTGGCATAATCTATCCGCCGAAGGGACCTCAGCATAATTGGCGAACGAAATAATTAGCGACCCAGCGCACGTAACTTTGTGGGCACATCGAACACTTATAAATGCGAAAGGGAAATCTGTGTTCTTTTTGGGTTACTGATTTGCATGCACTTATATGGGTATGCGATCCACCCCATCTTCGAAATGGGACTAAAAAATTGAGTTGGAAAGGAGGGATACGAGTCTACTGAAGTAGTTGAACTTTTGCATAAAGTCAAGTGTTTCTGCTTTTGCTTTCTCAAACGGCGCTTGTATACAATTCTCAATCATCATCTATATACAAATCTCAATAAAAGTGCTGCTGTGCAAAGAAAATAAATTCAAATATGCCAATTCTTTACTAATGTTTATAATCATTAGAAAAAAGATAAATATATGAGAACCGTTCATACAAAATCAACTAATACAAAATCAAATAACATATCAATATACTCGAACCGTGCAAAGTTTCATTGTGTTGTCTAATAAAGGAGCATATCATTAATCACATAGGGAAATAAACAAATCATGCATAAGTTTAACCACATTCCCATTTGATGGGCCCCTCAAGCTTAATATCTAAATAAGATACTAATCCTGGTTTAACCCACAAAAATCCCTTGCCAGAAAAAAGATACACAAAAACCAAAAAGGGTAAATATAACACAGTGCATTGTACATGCAGTTAATATGCACAACCTAATCAATATACCTAAATTGACAACACATTTATCCAAACCAAACAAAAACTATTACAATTGTTAAAGCCCAGTACAAACATAACAATTTTCGCTCTTGTTTTTTGAGATTCTTCACTCTCTATCTCACTTTTTCTTCCTTTTTCCGAACTGAATACTCGTGACGTAATACATCATCCCACATCTTCGGCGCCTTATGGGGTCTTGCACGGAAATTCTCCTCTAATAAATGAAGTATATCTGCCCAAACGAAAAATTCACACTTCGCACTTCCCTGCACCAAGTACGAACTCCCAATTGACAATATAAATGCCACCAACACGAAGCAAATCATATGCTTAAAATAATAGAAATGAAATGTTTAGTTTACCGTATTATAGTTTGGGCATGCAAAAAATCTCCTTCCAGGATTTTTCCTTGTGTGGGACGTCTTTTGGTTTGTTTTCAAATCACACCAACAAGTTGGTGGTTCGAGTACAAAGTCATTAACCAAACATGATGATTGAGAAGATGGCATGATTGTAGTGCTAAAAAAACCGAAAACAAATTCAAACACAAGGAACCATGTGGTAAGCAAAATAACCAAAAGTTGGCATATTTATACTGAGGTGACTACAAACCAAATTTATCTAAAAAAACAAAAATAAGTATTAGCCCAAAGCTTTGTAATAATTTCATCTGAATTTGTCGGAAGATCCATGGATTTGGAAGTGAACAAAAATTTCCAAATAAGTATTAGCCCGAAACAATTACAATTATAATTTTATCTGAAGTGAACAGAAATGATAAATGATATATCATCAAAATATGATCAAAAAACTATAAAATGCTTATGTTCCTCCTGCAGCCAACAAAACGTGTTATGTGATAAATTGAAAAACCCAAAAATGCAATGATAAATGGAGGTGACGAATGAGATCAGTGTGTCCACAAACCCCCAAAACCAGCGTGGATCATTGGAAAAAAATCTCTAATTCATGTAAATATTTGTGGCATTTTTTCCTCGGCAACAGATCATGAAGATGGCTGTCCAAATAATGACCCATGCTGTATATAATCTGAAAATACTCAGGCAGAGTCATATTCCAAGAAAGTTAACAATGGGCATTTCCGAGATCAACATTTAGGAAATAAAAATGCCAAATGGGGAAGATATATGCCAAATGGGGAAATAAAAATGCGGAAAAAATTAAGCGTAGCTTAGGGAGCTTGGGAAATAATTGACATTGAATACTAGGGTTACCGAAATGCATACAATAGCAATATAAATGAAATGGTGAAATTTTTGGTCGAACTTCCATTTTCAGAAATTATGAGTTGCCTTGCCATGAAGTCAGGGGGAGAGCTTCTGTAGGAAGCCTTACCAGGCGGTGGACAGCTCGTTGGCTTGCTGAGTTTCGGACGCAGCTCGTTGAGCCACGGTGTCTTTTTGCAGCTCGTTGGTGACTGAGATCGGGGCACACAGTTGCTGAGCTACGGATCCAGTAACTTTCTCGTTGGTCGTTAGTGTATTTTGAGCAGAGGAAAAGCTACTTTCACGGTCAAACAGTTTGGGAGGAAGAACTTTGGGAGAAGACAGGGAGTGGGTTCTGGAAAGGAGGGCATTGTATTTGAAATGCTGAAGGTGTCAGTGCTGTAGCATCTATCATTTCGGGGCTTCCAAATACACATTTCAGTTTATAGTCCGGGACCCACAGTTTCTACTTTATACGAAATGGCCTAAAAATTTTCACCTCCAACTTTTTGACTTCCAAACATGTTTATATAGGGCCCACACAAAAATGTTAACTCAATTTCAAATTTTTAACAACTAAAAATTTTACTACTATTCATAAAAATCTCAAAATTCTCATCTTATCTCAATGGCCAAGTAGAACCTAAGATAACTTGTTTCCATGTTTCTAATTGTTAGTAATTAAATTTCTAACTTTTAGTNATTGATTATGCGTGGTTGCTTAATTTGCTCCCATATATGGTTATGTTTCTAGTTACTGCATTTTGTATGTTCTCATATGTTGCTCTCACTTCCCCACTATCCATGTACTCGTGCTATATGCAACATGACATTTCAGCAGGAGTACACCA
The DNA here is from genome assembly GCA_011037825.1 of Carya cathayensis. Classification (NCBI taxonomy): domain Eukaryota; kingdom Viridiplantae; phylum Streptophyta; class Magnoliopsida; order Fagales; family Juglandaceae; genus Carya; species Carya cathayensis. The sequence continues at coordinate 29,345 of QGSO01001047.1, forward strand.
TCTCCATCTTTTTATTAAATAAGAGCAATGTATTCTTTATTTATGTTTATATTCTCTTAGCAGTAGTCACGGATTAGAGGTGATTTCTAAGCTCTGACTAATAGAGAAGTTGTCCAACATAATTGCCCGGGGGATGGTAGGTGCAAGTGACAAACCACCTCCCGTTAGTGCATTTCACTCTCGCGCACCCAAGATGAGCGTGGGTATAATGCAGCTTGAGTATAATGCAGGCACTGTCCCCCAACACAAGAATTGTTGCAGTAGTGATAGTAAGGCTTCTCTGCCACCCACAAATTCACTGCAGCTAAAGGGTGAATGACAGGATCGGGGGAAAGGAATGATAGGACTGGGTCTGGGCGAATTAGGAATTGAAGGAAAGAGGGAAAGACGGGGCTGAAAATGAAATCTGGAAAATAAAAATATGAAAGTTACCTAATGTCAGTGGGTGGGTAGGATCCCTTTTATCGAGACTCTATAATGACTATTTATAAGGAAATATCATGAATTTTCCATTAACTAAGGTACCAGTGACTATTTAAAGTTACAAAACTTCCCCCTCGGACACGCATTAACACGCGTTCAGTTCCAGGTAAGTTTTAGAAATTGAGAAGTGGGAAGGCGGTGCACACATCCATATGGAGGGATCCCTTTTCCAAAATCAAGAAAGCTCCTAGACGGTATAATTTTTAGCAGAATAATAGAGAGGATGTACGACGTATTACTTCAAATTTCAGTACAGTATTTGACTTCCAAACATGTTTATATGGGATCCACACAAAAATTTTAACTCAATTCAAAATTTTTAACAACTAAAAATTTTATTACTATTCATAAAAATCTCAAAATTCTAATCTTATCTCAGTGGCTAAGCACAAGCAGAACCTTACTGTACTGAAATTTGAAGTAATACGTCGTACATCCTCTCTATTATTCTGCTAAAAATTATACCGTCTAGGAGCTTTCTTGATTTTGGAAAAGGGATCCCTCCATATGGATGTGTGCACCGCCTTCCCACTTCTCAATTTCTAAAACTTACCTGGAACTGAACGCGTGTTAATGCGTGTCCGAGGGGGAAGTTTTGTAACTTTAAATAGTCACTGGTACCTTAGTTAATGGAAAATTCATGATATTTCCTTATAAATAGTCATTATAGAGTCTCGATAAAAGGGATCCTACCCACCCACTGACATTAGGTAACTTTCATATTTTTATTTTCCAGATTTCATTTTCAGCCCCGTCTTTCCCTCTTTCCTTCAATTCCTAATTCGCCCAGACCCAGTCCTATCATTCCTTTCCCCCGATCCTGTCATTCACCCTTTAGCTGCAGTGAATTTGTGGGTGGCAGAGAAGCCTTACTATCACTACTGCAACAATTCTTGTGTTGGGGGACAGTGCCTGCATTATACTCAAGCTGCATTATACCCACGCTCATCTTGGGTGCGCGAGAGTGAAATGCACTAACGGGAGGTGGTTTGTCACTTGCACCTACCATCCCCCGGGCAATTATGTTGGACAACTTCTCTATTAGTCAGAGCTTAGAAATCACCTCTAATCCGTGACTACTGCTAAGAGAATATAAACATAAATAAAGAATACATTGCTCTTATTTAATAAAAAGATGGAGATGGTGTACTCCTGCTGAAATGTCATGTTGCATATAGCACGAGTACATGGATAGTGGGGAAGTGAGAGCAACATATGAGAACATACAAAATGCAGTAACTAGAAACATAACCATATATGGGAGCAAATTAAGCAACCACGCATAATCAATGACAACTACCATACATAATCCATGGTGCCTTTCTTTACCGGATGCATTGTCTTAAAACTCTTGGATTCTTGTTGCAACCGTAGTGATAATTTGACACTTCATTATATATTTCAGACAACCAAGTCTCACAACAATTACTCTGGATTGGAACCTCCTTCAACAGAAAGTTCTCAAGAAAGCACAACAATCTTTGGTCGTTTTTTTGACCGAATGACATCGTCCTCACTCGAACAATTATCTTGGCCAGGCTTTGATTTTTTGAGTTTCACCGGAGAGCACGTTTCACCATTTTCGTCACCATTGTCATCACTATCATCATCACGGCTATCCTCTGAATCTGTTCCACTACTGCTACAAGCCAATGGGATCACAGGCTGAAACCCAGCAATTGCAGATTCAGCAGCAGCAACAGCCTCCGAGGTATGAAGATCAGCAACACCAAGCATCAAATTCTGTAATAGAGATGCACTTAAAAAATCAGTAATGCATTCCATAATAGCAGGAATAGTGGAGAAGGGAGAGGGGTGGGGGAGAGAGACCCAGTTACCATTTCAATGACTGCAGATTCATTTCCAGTGAGCACTTCAATATCATGGTTCTCAGAATTGTCCTGCATTTTAGTAAAACGTTAAACGCAAATTAGAAGCCCCCCGCCCAAATAATAAAAAATAAAAAAGAAGAAGAAGAAGAAAACAAGGCCTAGGATTAAAGGATAATCATCGGAAATCAACTAAATAATGAGAGGCCGGTAAGAGATCAAAACAAAACCTTTGCACCAAGTTGAAGCCTTTCATTTGCTTCTGATATCACTCCTAGGAAATCTTTAATTTTTCCCAACACTGCAGCAGTGGCAAATAAAGTAAGCACAAACTTGTAAGTCTTATTTCTGTCAATTTCTTTTGAACAAAAAAATCCCATTACAGGCAATGCAGGTGCTTTTTTTTTTTTGGCAATGCAGGAGGTGTTTTAAAGAGCTAATTGATTTTTAAGTGAATAAAAAGGATAGCCCTTGGAAAATTCCAAATTGCTCCTAAAAAAAGGGTTACCATTGGAAGCTGTCTATTAGCCGTCTATTGCAGATAACTAAGATCTAAGACTTCCAATTAGAGAGACCTAAGATCTTCCTACCTTCCCTCTCTCAAAGAAAACAGGTAAAAGACTCAAAACAATAACAGAATGACACATAATTCAGGTTCATAAGCGATTCCGAAACTCTAAAAAACAAAAAAATACTAAACCAAACCGAACAGAGTTTAGATGGGAAAGATGGGTACCTTGGCTTTTGGGAGGAGGGGCGGTGATGGGCTTTTCATCAGAGAGGAGTTTCTGGGTTTGAGCGAGCGAGTTTTTTCTGCAAACAAGAAGTGTGGACTCTGCACAAAATACCAACGCCCAGAGTCTTGAATTCCGAATCACATACACAAATATCATGCAAGTCGCATAAAACACTAGAGAGAGCGAGGGAGATACCCAATGGTGAGGCGGAGGGATTCTTGCGCTCCAAGTGCAGAAGGTCTTTGCTTGTCCGCCCCATCTCTTTCTTACAGTTGGAGACAAGAGGGGAACGAGAGAGAGAGATTCTCTTGCGAAGGAAAAACAAGAACACTAAATCCGCTCTGAGAAGTTTGGAGAAACGTGTCGTCGGGAAAAGGCTTCCCTCTACAATACTACAAACTTCGACCGGCAAGACGTTGTTCGGCAGAAGATACGTGAATGGTTCTTTTGTTTAGACGGGCGTAGAAGAAGTTCAGGTTTGGGCGTGAAACCCTACTAACTGTTATTATAAAGTATAAAGCTGGACCAGCCCAAGGGCTCGTCACTGCTGGGTTGAAGCTGGGCCTGCTTGGATAGGTCGTTCGGCCCGAAATGCCAAAAGAGTCCTGTAGAACAGCCCGTTAACGTACATCCTCCTTCTTGGCAATTGCCATGTTATAGATGTATTTAAAAAAAAAAAATAGTGAGAGAGAAAAGATAATTCCAGTCTAAGTGTACAAGCGTGATATAATTATTTTAAAAAAAATGAATAAATACGAGATCCATAGAAAAATAAATTAATTTTTTAATAGTAGACTCAATTCTTTTTCAAAACGATTGTACGGCATTTGTACACTCCATGATTATATATAATATTACTCTTAAAATACAAAATAGTGGAGGGAAGGCACCAAACATCTTGCCAGATGTACCAAACAAGAGGTGCGCTGCACCTGAAGAGATGCATAATGGGGATGTGGTTGAACATCTCATCCAGGACATGAAAGTTGAGAGCTTCCTAATAGATGATTTTGTGGTTCAGCTAATGTTTGGGCTGTTTTTTGTTAGTTTTGATTCACTTTTATCAGCACTAACATTAGCTTTCAAGCTGATCGTAGAGAACCCAACTGTGTTGGAGGAATCGGATGCATCAATTGTTTATGTTGGTGTTAGGTATGAGAATAGTCAGTGGACCCCACTCAAAGAACCTTCACTACATTTTTTTTTTCTAAGCAAGCATGCATATATATTAAAAAGTGAATTACAAATATATCAAGGAGGATCATTTCCGCTATCAATAAGCAAAATATTAGAAGGAATGATATTTACTGGAATACTACCAAACAAAGAGTTTGTAGCTGCCCATTGCGCAACTGAGTGTGCAAGTTGATTTTGTGATCGATCAATTTTGTTATAGCTCCATTCAGGGTGAAAGTGTAAAGAATATGCAATGTCGTCCGACATGGTGGATATTTGTCAAACCACTTCCGTTTTGGAGATAGAAGAGATAACCAACTTGGAGTCCCCAACTAGAGTGGTTGAAGGAGAGTTGATAGATTCTGCCATTTTAAAAGCCAATTTTTCCGCAAGAGACTCTGCCAACATTGGGATAGTAGTGGAGTTTTCCTCTGTCCAGGTTAGAATGACTTCCCCTTTTGAATTTCTGCTTACTGCAGAGGCCAAAGAGAATGAGTTTCTAACCGCTACATCAAAAGATATACAGATTTGGTTTGGAGTGGGATTCTTCAATTTTTCATCCAATTTGATGCTTTTCTTTTTTTCCTAGGCTTGTAGATTTTCTTCATAAGAGAAATTTAGCTGCCATGATAACTTTTGGAAAGATAAATCTTTTTGGTTGTGAACCAATTCATTTCGGAGCCTCCAAATAAAATCTAAAAAGCAAGCCTGCAAAAACTTTGAAAGGATGTTCTTCTTGTGAGGTTAGAGACCCTGTTTGTGCATTGGGTTTAAGATGAAATGCAAACAATCCTTCATTGAAGTTAAACCCAAGGAAGCGAGAATCAGTGGCCATTTTCTTTGACTCCATAGTATTCTAGATATGGGGCATTCTATAAAAAGATGAAGTAGGGTCTCCTCAGTTTCATTACAAAGAGGGCAATTTATGGAGGTTAAGTTTGGAATAAATCATTTGATGCGCTCTCTTGTAGGTGGAATATCATAGATAATTTTCCATAGGAGAGTTTGTGTCAATCATGGATTTTGAGGTTCCAAATTTTCCTCCATTGGATATTAGGGGCTATTTCCGCAAGAGGACTAGCCAGATTGGAGGCAAGGTGGTGGGCAGTTTTAATAGTGAAAATTCCATTTTGTGCTTTGGTCCATATGAGGCTATCCGGCCCTTGATTGGAAAGTGGTAAATCGATTTTTAGGATTTCATTAATGCTATCTTGTTAAAAAAGAGATGTTAAGATAAGAATATTCCAAGATCTAGTGGCCTGACTAATCAACTTTGAGACTTTAAGGGTAGTCGATAATTCCAATGAAAGGTCAAGGGGAGTAGGCTTGAAATCTTCTAATGTCGGGATCCAGGGGTCAAGCCAAACTCTAACAAATAGACCATTTGTAATTTTGAAANATAAATCATTTGATGCGCTCTCTTGTAGGTGGAATATCATAGATAATTTTCCATAGGAGAGTTTGTGTCAATCATGGATTTTGAGGTTCCAAATTTTCCTCCATTGGATATTAGGGGCTATTTCCGCAAGAGGACTAGCCAGATTGGAGGCAAGGTGGTGGGCAGTTTTAATAGTGAAAATTCCATTTTGTGCTTTGGTCCATATGAGGCTATCCGGCCCTTGATTGGAAAGTGGTAAATCGATTTTTAGGATTTCATTAATGCTATCTTGTTAAAAAAGAGATGTTAAGATAAGAATATTCCAAGATCTAGTGGCCTGACTAATCAACTTTGAGACTTTAAGGGTAGTCGATAATTCCAATGAAAGGTCAAGGGGAGTAGGCTTGAAATCTTCTAATGTCGGGATCCAGGGGTCAAGCCAAACTCTAACAAACAGACCATTTGTAATTTTGAAAAACATACATTTTTCCAGTAACGATCTTGTCTTGAGCAAACCCTTCCAAAAATGTGAATTTGTGACTTTTGGGGCCGCTTTTTCAAATACTCATGATTTCAGATATTTTTTTTATAAGAACTTTTGCCAAATACTGGTATTTATTTTGCACATTTCTCATCCTATCTTTTCTAGCAGAGCTGCATTCATATTTTCCATCAGACGTAAACCCAATCCTCTTTCTTTTTTTGGTTGACATATGGTTTTCCAAGATTTCAGGTAGAGCTTATGCTTTTGATCTTCTGATTTTTCCCACCCAAAATTTCTGAAGCTAGCGTTCAGTGTCTTACAAATGGATTTTGGAAGCATGTGAATTAACATTCAGTATGTGGGAATGGTGCTTGCTACTGATCTGATGAGCATAGTTCTACTCCCTTGAGAGAGAATTTTTTATTTCCAGCCATCCAATCTTTTATTTATTTTCCCCAGCAAATCATTGTAATCCTCTTTTTTGGATCGACCAAAAGTTGTCATCATTCCTAGATATTTCATTTTGGAGTCAATTCTTTGTATGGCAGATTAGTCGAGACTAATCTTCTGGTTGTTTGACTTGTATTTTGGGTAATGGAAATGGAAGACTTACTTTGGTTTATTCGTTGACTAGACCAAGCTTGATATTTCTTTAAGACATTATCAATAGCTTGAATTGACTTTGCTTTCGATTTCCCAAAGATGATTAAATTGTCTGCAAAAAGAAGATGAGAAATGCGAGGGCAATCTTTGCTGAGTTTAATACCTTCTAAGTTCTTTGATATTTCTGATCTTGCCAAAAGTCTTGAGAGTACCTCTATGCACAATATGAAGAGAAATGGTGATATTGGGTCACCTTGCTGAAGCCCTCTTTGTGCTTTAAAGAAACATTTTGGGGATCCATTGCTGAGAATTGAGAAAGAAGCCGTAGAGTTGCATTCTTTGATGAGATTTATCCAGGTCAGGCAAAAACCCAAAGCTTTCATAACCACAAAAAGAAAGTTCCATTCCATATAGTCGAAGGCTTTTTTCATATCTAGCTTTAAAGCCATCTGGAATTTCTTCCCTTTATGGTATTTTAGATGATCGAACATCTCTTGAGTTATTATGGAGTTTTCCTTTATATTACGGCCAGGAACAAAGGCTGTTTGGAAAGGAGATATGATGCTTGGGAGGGATCTTTTTAAGCGATTTGTAAGGATTTTTGTGATGACTTTGTATATAACATTAGTCAAATCCAAGAGCAACAAAAGAATAAGAAGATTCTATGGAGGCAAAAGTCAAGAATCAACTGGCTCACAACAATAGACCTCAACAAAAAATTCTATCATTTGACAACTACCATCCATCGCAGAAGAAATGGGATAGAGTCGATCAAGATAAATCCAGGTATTTGGACTATGGATCAAGATATTATTGAATCTACTTTCATTAATCATTTTGTCTCCACCTATACCTCCACGAATCCAATCTTTCCGAAGCAACTTGAAAATCTTTTTGAAAGTCAAATGTCAAATGAAGAGAATGAATATCTAACAGATTTGCCTTTAAAAACTGAAATTCATGAAGCTTTAAAGCAAATCCCAAACAATAAAGCTCCAGCCCCTAATGGGATGACAACCCTATTTTACAAGCATTACTAGCATATCATCAAAATAGATGTGGTAGCGGCGGTGCAAAATTTCTTTAGAAGTGGGAAACTACAAAAACAGATAAATCATACCCACAAGCCCACATCCCAAAAATTGCAAGCCCAAGCTCTCCTCAACATTACAGACCCATAAGCCTGACAAATGTC